>JAUIRK010000145.1:0-22185 GCA_030549495.1 Nectonema munidae | reverse complement strand
AGGTAGGTAGGTAGGTAGGTAGGTGGATTTCAAAGCACTTTCCAGAGTGAGCTGATATGCTCGCTTAAGCTTGAGAGTTGGTTAAGGAAGATGCAGATGTTGGTAGAGATAGGTTGTCCTAAAAGTAGAAGAGAAAAGCAGATTAGTTTGTTATAGGGTTATCGACGGTGGTGAGAGTTGTTTCAATGGTGTCAATGAGGGTTGCTAGGGATTTTAGTAGTGTTGGATGTAACAGAAGATCTGAGAGTGTTGTTGGAGATCTGTTAAGTAAAGAAAGGCAGCGAAATAGAAGATCTTGGCGATGATAAGAGAAAATTTGACATGTGAATATGAGGTGGTATGGCGTTTCTATTGTGTCGCATCCGAAACGACAGTATGGATTTTTGCTTACTTTAATTCGGAAAAGATATGCTTTGCATGGGCAATGGCCTGATAGCCAACGAATGGTTGAACGAGGTGGTGTAAATTTTTTGTTTTTGAAAGTTGTATAAATTGTGCTGATGTGTGGTAAAGAGGAGATTAGTGCATTTTGAGATGAAGATATGGACATCTGCCATTCTTCTAGAGTGGATAAGTGAATGTGTGTTAGAAAGGTTTTGAGCGGTAGGGAGTTGAGATGAATGTGGGAGGTTAGGTGTAAGTTTGAGGCTAAGTAGTCTACGAGAGAGTTTTCTGGTATGTTTAGATGAGCAGGGCATCAACATAGGTGTATGTGGAAATGGTTTGTAAGATTGATTAGGGAGGAGGCGAGTTGAAAGGAGGGAAATGGGATGTTGTGTGATAGAGAGAGATCGTGGATTATGTTTTGTGCATCGGTATAGAAATGGATGGTAGTAAAGTGGGGAAGGAAGTGGTTAATGTTGTTAGTGATCGTAGTGCAGGCGTGTAAAACGCTAAAGATTTCGCATTCGAGGATTGAGAGTAGAGGATTTAATTGGGATCGATGGGTGTAAAAGGGGCTAGTGGAAGAGCCTTTGAAAAAGGCGTAAGCAAAGGAGGTACTTAGGGACTTCTTTGAGGCGTCTGTGAAGATGCGTAGGGAGGTTGGTGAAGAAGTAGAGCGAAGGTATGAAATTGATTGTTTTGCAAAAAATTTGTTTTTGCATATGGATGTTTTGAGAGGGTTTTGTGCAGATGAGTGAGTTAAAAGAGATGGGTGTATCGAGGGATGAACTAGGTAGTTAGCAATATTTGGAGCGTATTTTGCTAATAGATGTGAGTAGAAAGAATAGGATGGAGTATTGTGGTGGGGTGTGATCGGATGAAATGGGGGAATTAAGTTGTTGTATGTCAAGATGAAGCGCTTAATAATAGTTTTTTTAAGTTGAAGTTGTAATGGTAGGGTGTTAGTTAGAATTTCTAGGCATTGTGTGGAAGTAGCACGATATGCGTTGGTGATGCAAAGTAGACAGAGACGGTGTATCTTGTTAAGAAAATGTATGGTTGTGGGGTGTTTTAAGGAGATGCCCCAGGAAAGAATTCCGTATTGAATTACTGGTAGGATTAAGGATATGTATATGTATTTGGTGTGTTTGGGACGGAGGCCCCATTTATAAGAGATAGCGAATTTTAAGTGAAAAAAGGGTGACTGAGAGTTTTTGGTATATTTTTTTAAAATGTATTGAAAATTTTAGTTTGGACTGAAGGTTTAGTCCTAGATATTTGATAGTCTTTGATGCAGTTATAGAAGTAGAGGTATTTAAATGAAGGGGTAAATGTTCTATGCGTCTGCGTGTAAAGTGAATGAGGTTTGTTTTGCTGGAGTTAAAGAATATATTATGTGTGTTTGCTCTTTCTTGTAGCCTTAGTAGAAATGAAAAGGATTTGGTGAGGTTTTCTTGTTGAGAGTTACTGGTGAAGGTGAATAATATGTCGTCTGAAAAACATTGGGAGAAATCAGTGTTGGTGTGGATTAGATCGAGAAGCGGGTCTATGAGAACTAGCCAGAGGATATCAGAAAGACATCCTCCTTGGGGAGTCGAGAGGGTTAGCTTATGGATGCAAAGGGAAGCGCGATGTCGGAAAATGAAACAGCGGTTTGAAAGGTATGAGCTTATAAATTTGATGATGTAAGAAGGAAATGATTTGTGTGCAAGGTTAGTGATGATGGCAGGATGCCAGGCTGAGTTGAAAGCGTTGTTTATGTCTAAGAAGATTGTAGAAGAAATTTTCTGAGTAGAAAGAGAAGAGTCAAGGTAGGTGGTTAGACGCGATAGTGCTGTTTCCGTATTTTGTTGGGAAGGTATGCAAATTGCGTGTGATGAATGAGGTTACGGGATAGGATGTAGTGGACTAGACGTTTGCGAATGATTTTTTCGAAAAGTTTGCCTAGTATGGGTAGTATAGTGATTGGTCGCCAATTTTGAATGAGGCTTGAATCTTTATTGGGTTTAGGAATGAGTATGAGTTTGCCGATTTTCCAAACGTTGGGGAAATGTGAATGAGTAAGGCATGCATTGAAAATAAGGAGTAAATGTTTGTTTAGAATGTGTATTGATTTTTTAATATGTTTGGGTGAGATATGGTCGAAGCTAGATGAGGCATTTGTTTTAAGAGCGTTTACTGCTATGTTTAATTCATTTAGTGTGATTGGAGGAAAAATAGGGTTTTGGATGGAGTGAATGATGTTTTTAGAGTGTTCTCGAATTGTGTGGTGAAAGGGGAGATCAGAAGAAGGAGAGTCGGGGGGAAAGATTGTCGATAGAAATGGAGGGTTGTAGTGTGTTGTATGATCGGATGAGCAGGGAAGTATTGTTTCGGGGAGAATAGAAGGTTTTTTCTTTTTAGTTAGCCTATTGATGATGTTCCATGGGTTGTTTGAGTGTTGGCTGGTGAATTTTACCCATGAGTTCTTTTTAGCTTGAAGTATTGCCTGTTTGTATTCTTTTTTAACAGTAGAATGGATTGAGATGATTAAGGGAGTAGGAGATTTTCCTAGGGTTTTGATAATTCGTTTTAGATTGTTTTTTATTACATTCAACTCGGGTGTCCAGAAATAGGCATGTTTTCTTTTAGGAAATGGGTTGATAGGAGTGGAGGATAAGGTGGAATGTGAGACATGATCATTGAGAGATAGTGCTGCTTTATCGATGTATGTGGGAGAGGAGAGGGATGTTAATGTAGGGAGTGAGTTGTTGAGAATGTTGAGATATGTAAGCCAGTGAGTGGTGTTCTTTTTTATAATGTTTTTATAGTTTTTGATGGTTGTAGTGTTTATGTGAAGTTGAAATGTTATGAAGGCGTGATCTGAAGCTGATGGGATGTCTGAGATTGAACAATTGGATATTAGATTGAGAGTATTTGAAGTGGTTATTGTGAGGTCAATGTGAGAGGTGTATTGTTCGTTGTTACAAGAGCGTTGGTATGTAGGATTTTTAGATTTGTCAGCGAGATATAGGTTGTTCGAACATAAGAAATTGATGACTTGTTGTCCTCGTGGGTTTTCTTTGTGGTCCCAGATGTGTGATCGAGCGTTGCAATCAGTTGAGATAATTAAATGATATGTAGACGGGAGTGTGGATGTTGGTTAGTGATTGGGAGAAATCAGAGGGGATGGCTATTGGGTGTGAGGGAGGAGAGTAAAGAGTTGCGAAAAGAAGAGGGTGAGGTTTGGTATGAACAAGAACAAAGTAAAAATTGTTCGAAGAGAATCGTGGTAATGGTGTGTGGTGAACGTTTGATTTTATGTAGATGCATGCTGAATAACAGGATAAAGGTGACGTGTGATATAGTAAATAATTTGGTATAATAGAAGAGAGGTTTGGATATGGTTCGTTAATAGATATTACATCAAAAAAGTTTGAAATTAGAATGTTATATAGGTTTGTCCAAGCGGCATTAGAGTGGTTGAGGTTAATGTGGAGAAAATTTCGCATAGTAATTTGCTTATTAGAAGGTTGTGTTGATTTTGGATGTGTTGTGTGTGTTTAATTTGGAATTCGCAATGTTTGGATGTAGCGTTGTGGTGATTGTGACAATTAAAGCATGAGAGTTTTGTGGAATCATTTTTGAAGATGCATTCCGATATAGAGTGGCCTCGATTTCCGCAGTGATCGCAATTTGGTGATGCAGCTTTGCATTTGTTCGTTGAGTGATTGTGTTTTAGACAATTCTGGCATTGGCGATGTAATGGTTTTGCTAAGGTTAGAGTGAGAATGTGATGGTCAACAAAGAGTATAGGAGATTTAAGTAGATGTTTAAAAATGTTAGGGTTGCTAGGTTCTAATATAGCACTATAAGAGAAGGTCTTTAACTCCAGCAAAACAAACCTCATTCACTTTACACGCAGACGCATAGAACATTTACCCCTTCATTTAAATACCTCTACTTCTATAACTGCATCAAAGACTATCAAATATCTAGGACTAAACCTTCAGTCCAACCTAAAATTTTCAATACACTTTAAAAAAATATACCAAAAACTCTCAGTCACCCTTTTTTCACTTAAAAGCGCTATCTCTTATAAATTGGGCCTCCGTCCCAAACACACCAAATACATATACATATACTTAATCCTACCAGTAATTCAATACGGAATTCTTTCCTGGGGCATCTCCTTAAAACACCCCACAACCATACATTTTCTTAACAAGATACACCGTCTCTGTCTACTTTGCATCACCTACGCATATCGTACTACTTCCACACAATGCCTAGAAATTCTAACTAACACCCTACCATTACAACTCCAACTTAAAAAAACTATTATTAAGCGCTTCATCTTGACATACAACAACTTAATTCCCCCATTTCATCCGATCACACCCCACCACAATACTCCATCCTATTCTTTCTACTCACATCTATTAGCAAAATACGCTCCAAATATTGCTAACTACCTAGTTCATCCCTCGATACACCCATCTCTTTTAACTCACCCATCTGCACAAAACCCTCTCAAAACATCTATATGCAAAAACAAATTTTTTGCAAAACAATCAATTTCATACCTTCGCTCTACTTCTTCGCCAACCTCCCTACGCATCTTCACAGACGCCTCAAAGAAGTCCCTAAGTACCTCCTTTGCTTACGCCTTCTTCAAAGGCTCTTCCACTAGCCCCTTTTACACCCATCGATCCCAATTAAATCCTCTACTCTCAATCCTCGAATGCGAAATCTTTAGCCTTTTACACGCCTGCACTATGATCACTAACAACATTAACCATTTTCTTCCCCACTTTACTACCATCCATTTCTATACCGATGCACAAAACATAATCCACGATCTCTCTCTATCACACAACATCCCATTTCCCTCCTTTCAACTCGCCTCCTCCCTAATCAATCTTACAAAACATTTCCACATACACCTATGTTGGTGCCCTGCTCATCAAAACATACCAGAAAACTCCCTCGTAGACTACTTAGCCTCAAACTTACACCGAACCTCCCACATTCCTCTCAACTCCCTACCGCTCAAAACCTTTCTAACACACATTCACTTATCCACTCTAGAAGAATGGCAGATGTCCATATCTTCATCTCAAAATGCACTAATCTCCTCTTTATCACACATCAGCACAATTCACACAACTTTCAAAAACAAAAAATTTACACCACCTCGTTCAACCATTCGTTGGCTATCAGGCCATTGCCCATGCAAAGCATATCTTTTCCGAATTAAAGTAAGCGAAAATCCATACTGTCGTTTCCGATGCGACACAATAGAAACGCCATACCACCTCATATTCACATGTCAAATCTTCTCTCATCATCGCCAAGATCTTCTATTTCGCTGCCTTTCTTTACTTAACAGATCTCCAACAACACTCTCAGATCTTCTGTTACATCCAACACTACTAAAATCCCTAGCAACCCTCATTGACACCATTGAAACAACTCTCACCACCGTCGATAACCCTATAACAAACTAATCTGCTTTTCTCTTCTACTTTTAGGACAACCTATCTCAACCAACATCTGCATCTTCCGGGTCACACTAAAATGAGTAAATTTTTTTGAGTAAATTTCTAATTTTTAGCGCACCATTTTAAAAAGTATAACTAAATTAATACCAAAAAATTTATTTCCAATAATACAAAATCTATTATTTTGAAATTATTGTGTGCTAAATAATTCAAAATTAAGAATATAATTATCCATTAAAAATGAATTTTAATAAAATTATTAAAGATATATCTATATTTTAGAATTATATATATTTTTTAGTTGTCGGTATAGCATGAGAGGGAAAAGTAAACTTCTATAGCTAAACAGATGGTAAGAGAAATCACATCTGAATCGGGAAGCTTTTACCACTAGACGATTTGCCGACAAATTTATATGTTCAGACTGTAATACACTTGATATCGTATTAGAATTTATAATATAAAAATACCCTAACGGTTAAATCTAAGTTGCTTTACTCCATTCTTTTATTCAATCTAAATAAATTATAACAATTTAATATGGGTCTCAAGTAGTAATAAATTACAACTTCTTAAAGAAAACGATACTGTAAAATTCATTAACATGGGTAATTCAGAAGTAAGAAATAAATAAATTATCTGTTAAACACATACTGGCCACTACAATGTTTTCATTAGAAATTCTCTCTGAATTTACTCACTTCTCTATTCATTTGAAAAATAAAAAGTACAAAAAGGCGATAATAAAATTAAAAAGCGGTTCCCAAATGATAGAAAGGTTTTATTGATATTATTGAAGAAAAATTGAATTCTTGAGCAACAAGATATCAAAAAAATATATTTTGAGAACTAAATACTTCTCTTATAATTTAAGCAATTGTTTTATTTGCAACAATCAATCCATTAATATAAATTAATGAATAATACATTAAATTATAATCTAATAGAATTTGATAGAGAATAAAGAATACAACTCAAGATATTTTATTGTAGATAACTAAAGACAAAATTAAAGATAAAGGCATTGGTGTGTGGTTGGAGAATTATGCCTGAAGTAAAAAAGACTTTTGTAAAGATGAATCATAACAGGCAACAATGAGGGTGAGTTTTTTCATTATATTGGAACAATAGACCTATATAGGAGGGACCTGTGCTCCAGATTAAATCATTCAATCGAAAGTATCTCAAGGTAAATTTAGAGCTGAAAATATTATTCATGGTAAAGTTGGAGTAACAAAATTTGTTAAAAAGTTTATTTCAAATATTATGGATCAATTTGATTCTTGTTTTAATTTTTCATCGTGCTGCGCTTCGATGACAAAAAGGATAGAAAAGAACGTCGTGCTAAACACAATTTTGCTTCAATCATAAAATTATGGGAAAAGTGGGTAAGAAATTTGCAAACTCTTCTTAAACCTTAAGAAAATATAACGATAGGTGAACAACTTTTATCTTTTCGTGGGCGATGTCCAATAAAACAATATATTCCTTCTAAGCCAGCAAAATATAGCATCAAAGTTTTGGTTTTATGTGAACAAAACTAAGTACGCATGGAATACAGGAAAGTCACATGATCAAATCCAATTGGTTAAAAAAAGTTTATAATTGTGGGAACGGTACGCTCAAATTTTATTTTAGCGAAAAGAGAATGTTTCAATTTTTGGGGCTTGGTCAAATCTTTTTACCATATGTGACATGTCAACAGCTCTTAATATTCATATAGAACTTATCTTTCCACCTTATTCAAATAATAATACCGCATATGTTCTAAATCGAATAATATCACCACTCAACTCCAATTGTAAAAAAAATATTCCATTACGTATTTTATTTTCATGCACGAATTTTTCTCTAAATGGTAAAAACATTGCAAATCATTTTGTTGCCATGGTTGATGAATCTCACCATATAAGCTTTTTGGATAAACCCAGATATTTAGATGTGGATCATTTCTCTCCTATTGAAGATAGTAAAACGAATAATAATTTAATTGCCATAAAAAATTATCATGATTATTTTTCTCATTTTACTCTTAGCTCATCATTCAAAGGACTAAATGCTACATTTTTGAAATTGAAAGAATGTTTTGATTTTATATCATTTGCCATTAAATCGTTCTTCAAAGAAGTTCCTAAAGGGTTCAAGAAAAATATATGTTTTCTATTAAAAATGCTTGAAAAAGAAAGAAATTTATATATCGATGATTGTGGAGCCTGGTCTTCAAATACATTGCAAAAATACAATTATATACTAAGTAATGATAACGAGCTAGTTAAATTGAAAAAAATCTAACTTAAGCAAAGGATTTATTTTAAAGAGATATTACTCTTTTTTAAAAAACAACAGTAACTTTAAAAGAAGAATTTCATATTTTGAAACCTTTCCTAAAAAAGCTACTAAATTTAATCACATATGAATATATCGGGTCTTTTTCAGTTCCACTATCACATGGTAATTCGAAAACAAACACATGTCCTTATTTTAAAACACCCTTCCAAGTTAAAAACTTCATTAAACAACAAATTCACCAAGGTGAAACTTCAAGAAACATTTACACTAATTCCTTACTCACTATTACATTTCTTCCCAGAGACTCAAAATACATAGAAAATTTGAAATTTTCCCTCACAAATAACGCTTATAAAAATAACCTCTCTGACGACATTCATTTTTTACTCAACTCAATTCATAAGGGCGATCGATTTATACAATCTTGTTATTCTTCCAACAACACTCCTGCATTTATCCTTTATACTACTCAAATAAACCATCTAAACATGGCTATGAAAAATAATTACATTATCGGAATAGACAGAACTTTTCATTTAAGTCCTCTTTACTTGACCTTCTTTGTGTTTCAAGAAAAGGTAAAAACACAAATCCTATCATTCTTGGGCCCCTTTTCCTACACTATGATTGTAGTTTTGAGACATTTTCTCATTTTTTCAATAATATAAAAACAAAACTCATAGACTATCCCTTAATTATAGGTTGCCATCAAGAAAAAGCACTTGTTAAAGGACTTAAACATACATTCTTTGACCTAACACTAATTTTTTGTACTAGGCATCTAAAAGAAAATTTGGTTTCCATAACAAAAAGCATCAAAATTTGAAAAATAATGAATTCAAAGTTTCAAATAATTTATTATTTTCTAAAAAAAGGTTTAATTTGTTCAAAATCTTTATCAGAATTTAATTATTTAGTCAATCTTATCAATAATAAATTCAGTAATAATTTTGATTCTTATTTGAAAAACTTAATCCAAATAATCAAAACTCACGTTGTATTACCAGGAATGAAATATGATATTCCATTAATCTGGAAAAATAATATTTCTCAAAGTAAAAATCGCATTTTTAAATTGAATATTAATTGGAAAAATAAAAGACTGTCAGAAATGATCGAAATGCTAGAAAAGGAAGTTGAAAGGGACCAAAAAACAAATAGATCTATCTCTTAGTGGGCAAAGTGATTATATTTCATCTTCAAAATATGGAATCGATGATAATCATCCAGTTAAAAACTTAACAAAAAAGAAAAGTGACATAATTTCAAGGGGAGATGAGCTTTTAGTGCCTTTTAAAACAAATGTAGCAAAAAAATTAGGTCAGAGAAAACGTATAAGAACAAGTAAGACTGTATCGTATAAAATGAAAAGAAAGCCAGATGAAGATCAAAATGCTAAATTTATTTTTTAAGCATGTTCTTACCCTTTGCACGAATTTTTGCATGCCTTTGGATAAAAAACTTACGATAAATGCTAATTTCTGTTTCACTTAGATTTCAGGTATATCCTCAACTTCATAATGTAAGATATTCTGTTTTGTTTATGTAAAAATATTCTCAACATGGGTATGATTCAATATTTTTTTAATCATATTTTTCTCTGATAATGGAGAATAAACATACACTCTATTCGATTAAATTATCTAAATGATTATATCTCTTATAATCAAAATGATTTATAAGATAGATAATTTTGATAAATCAAAATTTTTAGTTTTAAATAATTTTCTAATCAATATAAATTTCATCAAAAAATTTATAATTAAGATATTAATTTAATAATTTTTCAATCAATTTGTTAACCCTATTAGTGCTGGGGGGCGTAAAACACCCCCCCCCCCCCTTCACTAAAAAATTAATCGTAGAAAATTGGCTGAATCATATCCCTTCAAATTTGGTGACTTTTCCTAAAATCGCTAGCTGCATCTTTTGAAACCATTTTCATGGTAGTTGAATGACCCCTTCATGTTCAAAACTGTCAATCAAAATCAAAAATTAAAATTTTTCAGCAAAATTTTGACATTATCTGTACTTAACCTTATAACTTAGGATCTATATTATATAATACCCTGAAAATTTATAATTATATACACTGTAAAAAGTGCGTTTAGAATTTAAACACAGTATTAGGTGTTTGGTTATTTTTGTGTTTAAATAATGTTTAAAACTTAAACACTTTACACCTAAAAACACATTGAAAGGAAAATATTTAGCATTTAAACATATTATATTACATTTAGACATTTTTATGTTGAAAAATTATTTATAATCTTAAACACCATATAAAATTTCCAACTATTCCGTTTTGTGTTTAGATTTAAACAAAAAAATTAAACTGTATCGATTTAAATTTTCCATATAGGACAGATAAATGTCATTAAAATACAGAATTATTTTTTATAGCATTAGAGCTTATCTCATGTACATCTCAAAAGTGTATCCAGGATGTTTTTAATATATAAACACTTTATGTGTTGACAGCAGCATCTCAATTAAAAATAACTATCAATTAAGTATCTAAAATCTAAAAAGATCTTTTGTTCAGTTTCTATTTTTAGCCTTTGAACTTGATAAAATGACAAAAATTCCAAATTTGACCTAAAAAAATCATTCGATTTATTTCAAACAAATTACATATTTGGAATCAGCTTATCAAACTCTATCAGAATACGTTTTAAAATTTTTGAATTTTCCATTTTTTAAATTTCCGATTTTTCAGGCCCTTTCAAACGGCCTCAAAATTATGACTTCACATATAATTCAAAAAAAATCAAGTTTTATATATTTTAGAATCCTCTTATCATTCTGAATAACAATATTAACTTTATTTTACATTAAATCTTTTTATTCAAAAAATTTTCATATATAGTATATGATGGACTTATTTTAGCCAATCAAAAAAATTCATTTGCATTAAAAAAATTTTACATTCTCAATATATCCAATTAAATTAATGGCTGATGGGTTTATTTATTCTTCTCAGGAAAGATAATAAATTTGTATGTTACTGTTTCAAATCTCTATTTTTAATAAAATAAGATTCTTTAATAAAGTTGTTTTTTTAATTTATAAATTTTGTATTAGATTTCTAAAAATTGATACCTACTATTGATCATTTTTGAATAACTAAAGTTTTATTAAGATTTCTTTAAAATCTAAATTATTTTTATAAATTTTATTTTTCAGTAATAGATTTCTATAATCTAAATTATTTAGTTTATAAATTTTTTTTTTCTAAACTATTACTTTTAATTTTTAAGTATTAAGAGATTTCAATAGATTTAAATCTTTTTTTTTTATTTAAATAGATAGACCTTTCTACTTTTGATAAGGTTTTTTAAATTTTATATAGATTACATATAATTTATTTATATTGTCTGCTTTAATTTATTTTTAATGATAATCTAATTGCTAATTCTATAGATTTAGTACGAATCTATTTTTAATTTAAATAAATAGATCTTTCTACTATGTTTTTTAGATTTTATCTACTAAATTGTCGCCTATTAATGATCTTTACGTGTACTAAGGATGATATTCGGGGATATAAACGATTATTAGAGGTACTAATGATGTTTACAGGGGTACAAATGATCTATATGGGTACTAATGATCTTTACGGGTTCTAATGATCTTTATGGGTTCCTTAAGTTGATCTATAATCACGGTACCGATGATCTTTGAGAACATTTAGAATCATGGGGGTACCAATTATCTTTCACAGGACCTAGAATCACAGTACCAATGATCTTTAACAGGACCAAGTTAAGGGGGTACCAGTGATCTTTATTAGGAACTAGAATCACAGTACCAATCATCTTTAACAGGACCTAGAATCACGGTGGTACCAATGATATTTAACAGGACTTAGAATCACGGGGGTACCGATGATCTTTAACAGGATCTAGAATCACGGGAGTACCAATGATCTTTAACAGGACATAGATTAAAGGTACCCATGATCCTTAAGTGGACCTAGAAAAACAGGCTTATATTAGTTATAGATAAATGTTTTGCTTTTGTTTTAAATTCCAAGGTACAGTAAAACGATACAGAACCTACTAGATAAAGGAGAAATTTACAAAGAATTTGACAGATTTGTTTAAGAAAGGGCTTATCATCTTCTTTCATTGAATAATATAAATAATAAAACTTATTACTATGAATTTTTTTTATAAATATCTCGTATTTTTTTGGCTAATTTTAATGATTTCATTTTTTTGTTAGTATGGCTGAACTGCTTAATGACACTCACGATTAGTTCGATGGAATGAATTATAAAATTATTCACAAACTTAATAATATGAAAAATGAAGAAATATAAAGAGTAGTATAGCAAAGCAGCCATACTACCAAAAAAGATCCCATAACTTTTGTAAAATTTCTAAGAAATGAAGGTCAAAATATTCAATTAAAACACAAAATACTTAATTGGATATGTGCTTAGAACCTCATTACAACATTTTAGAACACTTTTTATCAAAACGGAATATTTTGGAACACCTAAAATTTAAACATTTTTTTTCTGAACGCGTTTAGATAAAAAGTGTTTCTAAAAACGGACACTTTTTGTGTTTAAAAATGCGTTTATAAGTTAAACAGATTTTTTACAGTGTACAGTTTGGAACGCATAACACTTTATATATTTAATTTTTTCAATAATCATGGCTACTTTTTAGAAAATGTCAATCAAAATTTTGATTGATCAAAAATATATCTAATAAAATATACCTTCAAATTTTACATAAAATATATGTTTTTATACTAAATCAGTCATGCTGTTTTCATTTCTGGACTAATTTTTTACATTTAGGATTTGAAAATACCTATAAGTAGTAATCAAATTTGCGGTTTACTTCTGAAAATTGTCTCCAAAAACATTCCTTCACATTTTACATAAAATATATGCGTTATACTAAATCGGCCATGCTGGTTTCATTTCTGGACTCATTTTTTACGTTTAGGATCTGAAAATACCTATAAGTGTTAATCAAATTTGCGGTTTACTTCTAAAAATTATCTCCAAAAACATTCATTCAAATTTTACAATGAAATATATGTGTTATACTAAATCGGCCATGCTGGTTTCATTTCTGGACTCATTTTTTACATTTAGGATGTGAAAATACCTATAAGTGTTAATCAAATTTGCGGTTTACTTCTAAAAATTGTCTCCAAAAACATTCATTCAAATTTTACAATGAAATATATGTTTTATACCAAATCAACCATGCTGTTTTCATTTCTGAACTCATTTTTCACATTTAGAGGTTTTAAAATATCAGTCAAAATTTGCGGTTTACTTCTAAAAAGTATCTCCAAAAACATTCATTCAAATTTTACATAAAATATATGTGTTATACTAAATCGGCCATGCTGTTTTCATTTTTGAACTCATTTTTTACATTTAGGATTTGAAAATACCTATAAGTATAAATCAAATTTGTGGTTTACTTCTGAAAATTGTCTCCAAAAATATTCTCTTGAAATATAAGTTTTTATAGCAAATCAATCATGCTGTTTTCATTTCTGAACTAATTTTTTACATTTAGGATGTGAAAATACCTATAAGTGTTAATCAAATTTGCGGTTTACTTCTAAAAATTGGCTACAAAAACATTCATTCAAATTTTACAATTAAATATATGTTTTTATACCAAATCAACCATGCTAGTTTCATTTATGGACTCAATTTTTGCAGTTTGAATTTGAAAATACATATAAGTATTAATTAAATTTGCGTTCAGTTCTAAAATTTGTTTCCAAAAATATTGAAACAAATTTTATATGAAATATATGTTTTTATAGCAAATAGATCATGATGATTTCATTTCTGAACACAGTTTTCGCATTTAGAGGTTTTACTGCTAGTGTCAATCAAATTTGCAGTCTATGTCTGAAAACTATATCCCAAAATATTCTCTCTAATTTTACATGAAATATATGTTTTTATACCAATTCGACCATGAAAATTTTTATTTTTAAAACCATTTTTTGCATTTAGAGGTCTTAAATGTCTGAAAGTGTCAATCAAATTTTTGATTTACGTCTAATGTCTACAGAAATATTTTTGAAATTTAAATAAAATATCTGTTTTTATTCCAAATGGAAGATGCTGGTTTTATTTTTAGACTCAGGTTTGGCATTTATGGTTTTAAAGTATCTGAAAGCTTGAATCAGATTTGCGGTTTACTTCTAGATACTGTCTTCAAAAATATTTTCAAAAAAATAAAATATCTATTTTATACCAAATCGACTGCTTATTTTATTTCTGTACTGGATTTTGGATAATACGGTTAAAAAATATCTCGAAGTGGCAATTGAATTAGTAATGTATGCCTGAAAATCAGTTCTGTAAAAAAATTTCAAAAAATGGCTGCATATTAGGTATATAGTAAAAATATACTTTTTTTTTGTATATTTTGGCTTATAATACTTTCTACAATCATCTTGAGTATGAAATATTTATTAAAAAAAATAAAACGTATTATAAAATCTTTTGAAAATTTGTATGAGAGAAGGAACCAAGTTGAAAACTAATTGAAAAGAGAACATGTGATCAAAACAAACAATTAAAAAAAATATGTATCTTTACTAAATGGAAGATCTACCATGTTCTAATGAACTAGGAAGTGGTTTAATTATATACTTCAAAAAAGATTTTGACTGTGAAAAAGAAGTTCCTCTTTTACAAATGAAAAATATTTAATTCTATAGCTTATCATCTAGGATTACAGTTAACATTTAGCTAAGATGGGTAGGAAATCTGAATAGGTCAGATTTATCAAAAATGGCACAGATGCCAATATGTGAGAATTTAGTCACTATCAAGATATTTTTAATTTAAATTGAATCTGTCCATCTTTTTCCTTTTGTGTCAAAGAAGTAATTTTTTAGATGAAGAACGTTGACAACTTTTTGTAATTGAACAATCAACATCACGAATGATTCATCAGAAAAAACCTTTGAAATGAGATTGGTTGACAAATATTCAGGCCTGAGAGGAAAAAAGGAATTTTATCCTTATAAAAAAATTTTCGAACACACATTGAAGAATATAAATTTCTAATGAAAAAAGAGCTGTAAATTATAATATGACGTAGAGACTACGAGCCGATAACGAATTTGTAGCCAAAAAGATGGAGATCCTATCGAGTTACATAAGTTACTGTAGAATGAAATATTTTGAGTGAATTAAACACCTAAAGTTGGTTTATTAAATAAATTAAGAAAATAATTACCAGAGAAAACTGCAAGTAGAAGTTATTTTTATGTTTATATATTTGACATTGATTTACAGGTTTAATCGATCTTTTGACAGGTTTTATTGATTTCATAAAAAATGAACATCTCCATTAAATTCTGCATACTTGAAATGTATAAAAAAAACTTTAAAAGAATTAAAATTTTAATTTTGAGATGGGCTGTCATATTTAAATTATTTTGTCAGGTTCGACTAATATTTATAAAAAAAAAAGGAATATAACCAGTAAACACAGCCTACTTGAAAATGGGTATATGTGTGTAAAATGCCATGCACGGTAAACTTCATAACCTCCCTATATTTTCTATTAAACGTAATTCTCTAATTCAAAAAACCGTGCCTGATCCTTTCTTTTTGGGATAAATCAATTTTTTGACAGTTTTGATTGATTTTTATTTAAAAAAATGAATATCACCACTGAATTACGCATGCTTAAAAATGGGTATATATGTGTAAAAAACTTTATATTATTACTTAGATAAAAAGTTTCTTTTTAAGATGAGCTGTCATATATAAACAATGCTTTGATAACTTTAATTAATTTTTATAAAAAAAAAAATGAATATCACCGCTGAATTCAGCATGCTTGAAAATGGGTGTATATGTGTAAAAAACATTATATAATTATTTAGATAAAAAGTTTCTTTTTTGAGATGAGCTGTCATATGTAAATCACTTTTTTGACAGGTTTGAATGATTTCCATAAAAAATGAATATCACCACTGAATTCAGCATATTTAAAAATGGGTATACATTTGTAAAAAACTTTATATACTTATCTAGATAAAAAGTTCCTTTTTGAGATGAGCTGTCACTTTTAGATCAATTTTTTGACAGGTTTGATTCATTTTAATAAAAAATGAATATCACCACTGAATTCAGCATATTTGAAAATGGGTATACATGTGCAAAAAACTTTATATACTAATTTAGATAAAAAGTTCCTTTTTGAGATGAGCTGTCACATTTAGATCAATTTTTTTCAGGTTTGATTGATTTTCATAAAAAATGAATATCACCACTGAATTCAGCATATTTGAAAATGGGTATACATGCGTAACTCCCCCTATATTATATATTAAGCCCTGTAATGCACGTATAACAATTTCATTACCATCCCCTGTCCTTTACCACTTCAAAAAACTGTTGGATTTGAAATTACCTTCGGTCGCCCATCCTTCCTCCCTCAATCTTCCATTTTATGGCTAGTAGGGAAGCGTAGATCGGTCCATAAATAGCACATGATTCACAAACTTTTTGAAAACCCTTGAAATACGTTTATGTAATAATCGGTTGCCATTCTTAATTTCAATTAAGATTCTATCTCCACAAAGTCCTGGATTCATACTCTACCAATCGCAAACTCTTTAGATGTTGAGTTTTAAAATTGGAGGAACACACCGTTTGTTTGAAGTCACTGTGCCTAAAACTGTTAAGTTGCGCTCCTTACCCCATAAGCATAACTCGTAAAAAAGCCATTACTTATTATTCAAGTACCTTTGGGCACCTTGGATAAATTCACAAGTCTTTTGACGATTTTGCATCCTGAGAAGTAAGATCTTTCATGTAGGTCTGAAGCGTATAATTCAAGCCATATAACGTAATATGTTCTAGCATCATTCGAGTGATAAAATTTTATCCCCCATTTACCAGGCTTAGTGGGATCGTACACCTTTATTGGACAATTTCCTCAGAATCTCAAAAGTTGTTCGTCAACGCAAACATAATCTTGTGGCATCCAGTATCTGAAAAAAAGTTTTAGTTCGTATAGTTTACTGATTTTTACTAAAAATACAAGCTTACTTTGAAAAGACTTGATGGAAATGATCATTGTAAATTATTACTGAAGCAATTTTATCACTTTGAATGTTTCTTGTAAAAGAATCATCAAAACGAAAAACCTTGAGATAAACTTAAAATTATTTTTACTGATAGCAGCCTTCACAAAAAGTGAGCCAGTTTTAAAAGAGTAAAGTTTTTCAATAGGTATCTTTTGATCGGATTCAATTCCGATAATATATCGAAATGCTATATACGCTAAAAATTTGTCAATGATAAAAGATTCACTGAAAGATAACAAATGATTAGAAACATTAGAAGAGCTTTCAATTTTTCTTTTTAGGTATTGATGTGTTTTGATAAAAACTTCTTGAAGGATTTCAGGAGTGAAAAAAAAGACCAAATTTTGTACGGGTTGACTTCGTCTCTGGCTTCTAAATTTGAAGCAGAAGGATGAGATGTTCCTTATATTTAATGCGGAAGGTCTGCCCCTCGATGTTGGAACACGAAAATTGTATACAATACCATCTAAAGAAACAATTCCAACTTCCGAAAGAACTTGAAAGCATCTTTACGGTTTGTGAAAGAATAAGGAAGAAAATTGAAGCAATAATAAAAGATAACTATTCTATGATGTACAAAAAAAAAGGAAAAATCAGCCAAGGCGTGGTGAGAGACAGATGAAAAGCAATATAAATTTTACCGCTTGTGTGCCTATAAAATATGTGAGATCCAGCAACAAACATAAATCGATGATAGGTTATTGATAGGATATCGCTTTATATTATCAAGAAATAAATGAATATGCAGTGATTGCGTTTTATATCTTCATATAAATGAAAGTGTACAGAGATTGTGCTATTTGTATTGAACACAGTGAGTACCGTTTCAGAACCACTATATTACACAATGCAATATTTTTTACGTCATAAAAGTTATATCATCAATATCAGATTGAATATAAACATCATCGCATTTGTTCCGTTTTATATCTCCACACGGATGAAAATATACAATAAAAACATAAACTGCTACAGCAGTGAGAAGTAAGGAAGTTAATTAGTTCAAGAGTATAATCGAATCAAACGTATTCCAACGACTAAATTGACAGTGCAAAGAGCCTTAAAATCATCGATCAGTTAAAATATTTTTAAACACATGTGGAGTTTTAAAAAAAGTAAAAGTAAATAAAGTTGGGTTTTTTATTGTTTTTACTAATAATTATATTATTTTCATAGTTTTTACTATAATAATACTATAAAGAAATAGCTATGGCCGGCAAGGACCTAAATGGCTTTTCTCAGAAGTAAAAATTAAACGGTCATGCGAGGGTTAAACAAATAGACCCACCAATTCAATTTTCAATCCTACATTTCCAATATAATTGATCTTCCTCTTTGACCACCCTACTCACATGTACCGTTTCGTAACTCAATTTAACAACAGCTCTCTGTCCATATTACAAATATTCCATATATTCTCAGTTAACTAAAGTGTAAATTGAGAGAGGAGTTTCCTAATCTATTGTAAATAACGATTAGGAATTTTACGTTTTACGGAAAATTATTGATATCTTCGAGTAGAAACGAGTAAAAATTGAAAGGAAAATTATATTGAAAGAGTTTTGTCAAACGTAAAAGTGTAACAAGATACTATAGAAATGAAGACACCAATCTAAGATCGTGAAGACATTAAATGGCCACTTGAACTGTTCGATACTATAATTAGTTTTACTAACTTCTTTCTAAGTCCTAAGATTAGTAAAGTAGTGCTACTGTATCAAGTTGATGAGATCATCGAAAAGGCCAACATAGATTCAATATAGAGCCAAACTCGAAGATTAAAACATTTGTGTATCGATGCCAAGCATCTACCCTACATCACGCAAGCCCCAAATAACCCTAACCAAACTAGGATCAATTTTTCACCATCAGTCACAACTACATTTGCATCATAAAGTTTATTCTATACACAAAACATATCACTTTTAATAAACTTTTAAATATTGGAAATAACTGCTCTTTCACAAATTTTCTGAGTTTGATTGAAGAGACTACAAATTCCCACGCTCCTTATGTTATCAAAAGCATAATCCCGTCAAGACCAAAATGGATCACATCTGAATTCATAAAATTGAGAAACCGAAGAAGAAAACAATATAACAAGTGGTTAAAGACACGTAGTCATGAGAGTCGTATTAACTATGAAACTCTTAGAAAGTCTACATGTCTTCTTTTTGAAAAAAACAAAGCAACATATTGTGAAAGTATAATAATAAACACTTCAATGAGTACAAAGTCTCTTTACAACTTTGTTAGAGTTATCTTGAATACAAAAAAGCAGAATGATTGTTTTTCTTTTACTGAAAACAAAGTTGAATTGGCTAATACTTTCAATACTTTCTTTCATAGAAAAGCAAAAGAGATTCTCACTAGTTTAACAATGAGCAACTTTCATTTGCCTGACTCAAACCTCATTATCCTAAACACCTACTGTCCTTTATTAGCAGAATTTCATCCAACAAATGAAGATGAACTTATAAAAATTGTTGCTTCACACGAAATTAAAACTTGCCAATATGATAATATGAACTCTGAACTGTCAAAGTACTGCCTTGACATCTTTCTTCCTTTCTATATAAAGTTCATAAACTTGTCATTTATTCAAGGAAATTTCTTTTTCACTAAAAAAGCTGTTCTTACTCCAATACCAAAGAACCACTTTGCAGATATAGAAAATCTTAAAGATTTCAGACCTGTATCAACTTTAACTTTGTTAAGCAAGCTTGCTGAACCAGTAGCATTCAACAGACTCTCTGATCATATTGATGTCAACAATTTGAACAATGATAGTAATTATGCTTTTAAAAAGCATCACAGTACTGAATCAATGATCTTTACTTTAGTAAATGACATACAACAGAATAAATCTAAAAACCTGCATACATTTCTTCGAGCCATAGACATTCAATCAGCATTTGATACTCTTGACAGAGACATTTTACTCAATATTATGGAAAAAAAGATTGGTCTATGTTCTAATGCTTTAAATCGGCTTCATTCGTACTTTGAATGTAGGTCGCATTGTACGTCGATTGATGGTTTCTTATCCAAATCTATTGAGGCAGAACATGGGCTTCCACAAGGCTCTGTGCTTGGCCCGTTCTGTTTTAATATCTATGTTTCAGTTCTTCTTGACTTCATAAAAGATGCAGGCTTCAAAGTTCTAGCATATGCGGATGATATATATATTTACACTCCTTTCCATGACAATTTTTCAGTTTTAACTTTACACAGAAGAATTCCAAAATTTTACTCAAAACTGAAGAAAGAAATGAATAAATTAAGACTGAAACTAAATGATAAAAAAACACAATTAATTGTTTTTACTTCATCCTCTCAATCTTCTTTTGAAAAAATCAAAGTTGGAGAACTGGTTTTTGAAATCAAACAAGAAATAAACATTCTTGGAGTGCCACTTGACAAATTTCTTAATTTTGATGCTTTCATTATCAAAAAAGTTAAAGAGGGCTACATATTTTTGAAAAATTTAAGACCGCTGAAAAAAATTCTGTCAAAGAGTCATCTCAAAACGTTAGTTAATGCATACGTTGTGAATCGATTCGACTATTGCAACTCTTTTATATGGACTATCAAAAATTAAGCTAAGAAAACTTCAAATTTTGCAAAATGACTGTGCTCGTTTAATTCTTGGCAAAAAAAGGCATGAGAGTGTTACCAACTTTCTTCCAGAACTTCATTGGCTGAACATTGAACAAAGAATTGCCTTTAAGAATATACTTCTAGTCTACAAATGCCAGAAATACAAGAAACCAAGTGCTTTAGCTTACACCATTGAAAAAAATAACTCATTTTCTGTCATAACAACTTGTGATTACACAACTCCAGTCTATAAAGCATGTAAATTGTGGAATGTTTTGCCATCCTACTTAAAAGAAACTGAAACTTTGGAAATTTTTAGAAAAAATTTAAAAACTTATTTTTTTTATCAATTTCAATGGAATGATAAGCTCATTGAACATGTATATATGAATTCTCTCATATCGCGTGACTGAACCTTTATATTTTAATATGTAGTTGCGCGTTAAATAAATAATTCCTTCCTTCCTTCCTTCATATACAAACTTAAAATAAAAAATCGCTTCTATTATGATTATCGTAATTTTAAACATGTTTTACAAGTTGAGAGAAAAATAAATATAACAGTTAAGGAGTCATTATTTGCCTACTTTTTACTTCGTTATCTAAAGTTGACATAGAAGCGCACCGACGATAGTAACAGACAAAGCACCCATGTCTCACTTGCTCCTCAAAAGTTCTCTATGCCCTCCCCTACACAATATTAAAACATTAAAAGCATGATAGTTGAAATGTTTATATAAAAGCATAATAAAGCGAATGGTACACTTTAAAAATTAAGTCTTAATAAAGTATATTTAAATTATTCTATATGAACAGGCAAAACAGTAGAGAAAATATTAAATAAAAACTATTTTAACTAGAAGGTATCAATGATTTCAGGATATAAATTTTACTTTGAATTTCAGTTACTCAATAGATAGAATAAAAATAATGCCATGTTGAGAGTAAATACTGTTAGAATCACAACATAAAGTAAGGATACTTCAAAAAACAGAGGCCCATGATAACAATCAAAGCAAATAGAATTATATCACCAAGAGACTTAAAAATATTAGTTTAAATCTGTTTCCATCTTTTATTATTTAAATATTTGAAAGCATAAATTTAAATAAATTCAAAGTAAGGAAGAAATCTATCATAAGTTGTGAAAATAAAATTTGATTACCAAATAAATTATCTTAGTAAAAAGTAAAAAAAATCGCCATTAGTTGAAACATTCTGAAAAATCAGCCATTTTTTTCAAAAAATTTACTCAATTCTCCATTTTCCGCCATTACAACGTTAATAGATAGGATAAAAATATTTACTCATTTTAGTGGGACCG